>BSBK01010301.1:555000-598774 GCA_027943335.1 Chamaecyparis obtusa | reverse complement strand
TATATCTTGTTGAAGTTACATTTGTTTTCTTTACTGTGGAATACCCTGTTCATGGAGCTTATTATGTTTGAGGTTTAACTTCTTGTTGGTGAACAGATTTGTCTTCAAAAGAAACACTTACAAAATGACCTTTAAAGCCCAAACAAAAAGTCTCAACCAACACCAACAGTTGGGTCACTTCGCTATTGAGAAGCATAAGCGCCCTTTGAATTATCCGAGTACAACTCCCCATGCAGGATTTACAATGAATCAACTAAACTATAAATGATAATGCTTTTAACCTGAAAGCAATAAAGGCTTACAAACATCTATTCATAAATACGAGATAGACGCGAAGGCACTAATTTACTGAATAGTGCCATCTGGATCTTATTGCAACACAAGTGTTAATGCATCTGTGTTTTGATTGGACACTTGGTGCTATAACTAGAGCGTGTCATTTCTGGCTCTCCACAAACATACCGCTTCATGCAAGTGACACCAATAAATATTTTGTTGAAGCCATCATACCTATGTATTTTGGGATTCAATTGCGAGCATGTCCTCCTCAATTTTCCCACCCCCATGATCCTGAAGCCAACATCTCTGAATCATGACTGATGTCAACACAAAGAATTGCATTATCATGCATCATGAAGGCATCATCAGCTTGGTATTGAAAATCGCTCTTGAGTTTCTCACTGATATAGTCCCAGTCCTCTATGAATCCAACAACTAAAAAGATTGCTGCCCAATCATGCTTAGTGCACCTTGGGGTCACTTGGGTCGAGCATGGTCGCGAGCATTTCCGTGACTCTGTGGGTAGAATGGGGTTGTCACTGGTGTTTACCCGGCCAACCGGAGCTGATGGAGCAGACGGTTTGATGCCAGGTCAGATGGTTTAAAAGATACGATGCTGAGCCACTTTCAACTGACCCTCACTGCAAGTTTTGGCATCGACTAAGATCACCTTGCCAAATGAAAACGAAGTTGAATCACCTAAAATTGAGAGAGGTTATTTTAGACCTCAAAAACATGATCCATAGCACCTAACAGTTTTTTGATAGCTCTCATGAGGTCTGAGATATGAGCCCCAAAAGATTGCTGCCCAATCGTGCTTAGTGCACCTTGGGGTCACTTGGGTCGAGCGTGTTGCGAGTGTTTTCGTGACTCTGTGGGTAGAATGGGGTTGTCACTAGCATTTACCCCAGCCAACCAGAGCCAATGGAGTAGACAGTTTGATGCCAGGTCAGACGGTTTGAAAGATACGTTGCTGAGCCACTTTCAACCGACCCTCACTACAAGTTTTGGCATCGACTGAGATCGCCTTGCCAAATGCAAATGAAGTCGAATCGCCCAAAATTGAGAGAGGTTATTGTAGACCTCAAAAACATGATCCTGTAGCACTTGACAGTTTATTGATATCTCTCACGAGGTCTGAGATACGAGCCCCAAAAGATCACTGCCCAATCGTGCTTAGTGCACCTTGGGGTCACTTGGGTCGAGTGTGGTCGTGAGCATTTTCGTGACTCTGTGGGTAGAATGGGGGTTGTCATTGGCATTTACCCAGCCAACTAGAGCTGATGGAGTAGACGATTCAATGCTAGGTCGGATGGTTTGAAAGATATGCTGCTGAGCCACTTTCAACTGACCCTCACTACAAGTTTTGGCATCGACTGAGATCACCTTGCCAAATAAAAATGAAGTCGAATTGCTAAAAATTGAGAGAGGTTATTGTAGACCTCGAAAAACATGATCCTATAGCACCTACTAGTTTGTCGATAGCTCTCACGAGGTCCAAGATATGAGCCTAAGAAGATCACTACCCAATCATGCTCAGTGCACTTTGGGGTCACTTGGTTGAGTGTGATCGCGAGTGTTTTCGTGACTCTGTGGTTAGAATGGGGGTTGTCACTGGCATTTACCCAACCAACTAGAGCTGATGGAGCAGATGGTTCAATGCGAGGTCAGACAGTTTGAAAGATACATTGCTGAGCCACTTTCAACTGACCCTCACTGCAAGTTTTGGCATCTACTGAGATCGCCTTGCCAAATGCAAACAAAGTCAAATAGCCCAAAACCAAGAGAGGTTCACCCTCAAAAACACAATCTTGGAGCACCTGATAGTTTGTCGATAGCTCTCATGAGGTTTGAGATATGAGCCCCAAAAGATTGCTGCCCCAATCATGCTTAGTGCACCATGGGGTCACTTGGGTCCAGTGTGGTCGCAAGCATTTTTGTGACTCTGTGGGTACAATGGGGTTCTCACTAGCATTTACCCGGCCAACCAGAGCTGATGCAGTAGACGGTTTGATGCCAGGTCAGACAGCTTTAAAGATACACTGCTGAGCCACTTTTAACTGACCCCTCACTGCAAGTTTTGGCATCGATTGAGATCGCCTTGCCAAATGCAAAACAAAGTCGAATCACCCAAAACTAAGAGAGGTTATTGTAGATCTCAAAAACATGATCTTGTAGCACCTGATAGTCTATCAATAGCTCTCATGAGGTCTAAGATATGAGCCCCAGAAGATCACTACCCAATCCTGCTTAGTGCACCTTGGCGTCACTTGGGTCAAGCGTGGTCGCGAGCATTTTCATGACTCTGTGGGTAGAATGGGGTTGTCACTGGTGTTTACCCAACCAACTAGAGATGATGGAGCACACAGTTTGATGCTAGGTGAAACGGTTTGAAAGATACGCTGCTGAGCCACTTTCAATTGACCCTCACTGCAAGTTTTAGCATCGACTAAGATCACCTTGCCAAATGCAAAGAAGTTGAATTGCCCAAACAAAGAGAGATTATTGTAGACCTCAAAAACATGATCCCGTAGCACCTAACATTTTGTCGATAGCTCTCACAAGGTCTGGGATACGAGCCCCAGAAGATCTCTGCCCAATCATGCTTAGTGCACCTTGGGGTCACTTGGGGTCGAGTGTGGTCACGAGCATTTTCATGACTCTATGGGTAGAATGGGGTTGTCACTGGTGTTTACCTGGCCAACCAGAGCTGATGGAGTAGATGGTTCGATGCCAGGTCAGACGATTTGAAAGATACACTACTGAGCCACTTTCAACTGACCCTCACTGCAAGTTTTGGCATCGACTGAGATCGCCTTGCCAAATGCAAACAAAGTCAAATCACCCAAAATAGAGAGAGGTTATTGTAGACCTCAAAAACACAATCCCGTAGCACCTGACAGTTTGTCGATAGCTCTCACGAGGTCTGAAATGCAAGCCCCAAAAGATCACTGCCCAATCATGCTTAGTGCACCTTGGGGTCACTTGGGTCGAGTGTGGTCGCAAGCATTTTCATGACTCTGTGGGTAGAATGGGGTTGTCACTGGCGTTTAATCGGCCAATCAGAGCCAATGGAGCAGACGGTTCGATGCCAGGTTAGACGGTTTGAAAGATACGATGCTGAGCCACTTTCAATTGACCCTCACTACAAGTTTTGGCATCGACTGAGATTGCCTTGCCAAATGCAAACGAAGTGGAATCACCCAAAATTGAGAGAGGTTATTGTAGACCTCAAAACCACAATCCCTTAGCACTGATAGTTTGTTGATAGCTCTCACGAGGTCTGAGATACAAGCCCCAGAAGATCACTGCCCAATCATGCTTAGTGCACCTTGGGGTCGCTTGGGTCAAGCGTGGTCGCGAGCATTTTCATGACTCTGTGGGTAGAATGGGGTTGTCACTCGCATTTACCCAGCCAACCAGAGCCGATGGAGTAGATGGTTTGATGTCAAGTCGAACGGTTTGAAAGATACACTGCTGAGCCACTTTCAATTGACCCTCACTGCAAGTTTTGGCATTGACTGAGATCGGCCTTGCCAAATACAAACGAAGTCAAATTACCCAAAATTGAGAGAGGTTATTGTAGACCTCAAAAACATGATCCCATACCACCTAATAGTTTGTCGATAGCTCTCGTAAGGTTTGAGATACGAGCCCCAGAAGATCGCTGCCTAATCATGCTTAGTGAACCTTGGGGTCACTTGGGTCGAGCATGGTCGCGAGCATTTTCATGACTCTGTGGGTAGAATGGAGTTTTCACTACCGTTTACCTGGCCAACTAGAGCTGATGGACCAGACGGTTTGATGCCAGGTCAAACGGTTTGAAAGATACGCTGCTGAGCCACTTTCAACTGACCCTCACTGCAAGTTTTGGCATCAACTGAGATCACCTTGCCAAATGAAAATGAAGTTGAATCGCCAAAAATTGAGAGAGGTTATTATAGACCTCAAAAACATGATCCTGTAGTACTTGACAATTTTTTGATAGCTCTCACGAGGTCTGAGATATGAGCCCCAAAAGATCGCTGCCCCAATCATGCTTAGTGCACCTTGGGGTCACTTAGGTCGAGCGTGGTCGCGAGCATTTTCATGACTCTGTGGGTAGAATGGGGTTGTGACTAGCGTTTACCCAGCCAACCAGAGCTGATGGAGTAGATGGTTTGATGCTAGGTTAGACGGTTTGAATGATACACTGCTGAGCGACTTTCAACTGACCCTCACAGCAAGTTTTGGCATCGACTGAAATCGCCTTGCCAAATGCAAACGAAGTCGAATCTCCGAAAATTGAGAGAGGTTATTGTAGACCTTGAAAACATGATCCCGTAGCACCTGATAGTTTTTTATAGATCTCATGAGGTCCAAGATATGAGCCCCAGAAGATCACTGCCCAATCGTGCTTAGTGCACCTTGGGGTCACTTGGGTCGAGCATGGTCGCGAGCATTTTTGTGACTCTGTGGATAGAATGGGGTTGTCACTAGCATTTACCTAGCCAACCAAAGCTGATGGAGTAGACGGTTCGATGCCAGGTTCAGATGATTTGAAAGATACGCTGCTGAGCCACTTTCAACTGACCCTCACTGCAAGTTTTGGCATCGATTGAGATCGCCTTGCCAAATGCAAACGAAGTTGAATCACCCAAAACTAAGAGAGGTTATTGTAGACCTTAAAAGCATAATCCTATAGCACCTAGCAGTTTGTTGATAGCTCTCACGAGGTCTAAGATATGAGCCCCAGAAGATCAATGCCCAATCGTGCTTAGTGCACCTTAGGTTCACTTGGGTCGAGCGTGGTCGCGAGCTTTTTCGTGACTCTGTGGGTAGAATGGGGTTGTCACTGGCATTTACCTGGCCAACCAGAGCTGATGGAGCAAATGGTTCGATGCCAGGTTGGGCGGTTTGAAAGATATGATGCTGAGCCACTTTCAACTGACCCTCACTACAAGTTTTGGCATCGACTAAGATCGCCTTGCCAAATGCAAATGAAGTCGAATTGCCTAAAACTGAGAGAGGTTATTATAGACCTCAAAAAAATGATCCCGTAGCACCTAATAGTTTGTTAATAGCTCTCACGAGGTCTGAGATATGAGCCCCAGAAGATCACTTCCCAATCGTGCTTAGTGCACCTTGGGGTCACTTGGGTCGAGTGTTGTCGCGAGTGTTTTCGTGACTCTGTGGGTAGAAAGGGGTTGTCACTAATGTTTATCGGGCCAAACGAAGCCAATGGAGCAGATGGTTTGATGCCAGGTCGAACGGTTTGAAAGATACGCTGCTGAGCCACTTTCAACTGACCCTCACTGCAAGTTTTGGCATCGACTGAGGTCGCCTTGCCAAATGTAAATGAAGTTGAATTGCCCAAAACTGAGAGAGGTTATTGTAGACCTTGAAAACATGATCCCATAGCACTAATAATTTGTCGATATCTCTCATGAGGTCTGAGATACGACCCCCAGAAGATCACTACCCAATCGTGCTTAGTGCACCTTGAGGTCACTTGGGTCAAGGGTTGTCGCGAGTGTTTTCGTGACTCTGTGGGTAGAATGGGGTTGTCACTAGCGTTTACCTAGCCAACCAAAGCTGATGGAGTAGATAGTTCGATGCCAGGTCAAACGGTTTGAAAGATACGCTGCTGAGCCACTTTCAACTGACCCTCACTACAAGTTTTAGCATCGACTGAGATCACCTTGCCAAATGCAAACGAAGTTGAATCACCCAAAATCAAGAGAGGTTATTGTAGACCTCAAAAACATGATCTCGTAGCACCTAACAGTTTGTTGATAGCTCTCATGAGGTATGAGACATGAGCCCCAGAAGATTGCTGCCCAATCGTGTTTAGTGCACCTTGGGGTCACTTGGGTCGAGTGTGGTCGCGAGCATTTTTGTGACTATGTGGGTAGAATGGGGTTGTCACTGGTGTTTACCCAGCCAACCAGAGCTAATGGAGCAGACAGTTTGATGCCAGGTTGGACGGTTTGAAAGATACGCTCCTGAGCCACTTTCAACTGACCCTCACTGCAAGTTTTGACATCGACTGAGATTGCCTTGGAAAATGCAAAGGAATTCGAATCACCCAAAAATAAGAGAGGTTATTTTAGCCCTCAAAAACATGATCCCATAGTACTTGATAGTTTTTTTGATAGCTCTCACGAGGTCTGAGATACGAGCCCCAGAAGATCGCTGCCCAATCGTGCTTAGTGCACCTTGGGGTCACTTGGGTCGAGTGTGGTCGCGAGCATTTTTGTGACTCTATGGGTAGAATGGGGTTGTCACTGGCATTTACCCAGCCAACCAGAGTTGATGGAGCAGATGGTTCAATGCTAGGTCAGACGGTTTGAAAGATACGCTACTGAGCCACTTTCAACTAACCCTCACTGTAAGTTTTGGCATCGACTGAGATCGCCTTGCCAAATGCAAACGAAGTTGAATCTCCCAAAATTGAGAGAGGTTATTGTAGACCTCGAAAGCAAGATCCTGTAGCACTTGACAGTTTGTCAATAGCTATCATGGGGTCTGAGATAGGAGCCCCAAAAGATCATTGCCCAATCGTGCTTAGTGCACCTTGGGGTCACTTGGGTCGAGCGTGGTCGCGAGCATTTTCATGACTGTGTGGGTAGAATGGGGTTGTCACTGGCATTTACCCAGCCAACTGGAGCCATTGGACTAGATGGTTCGATGCCAGGTTGGACGGTTTGAAAGATACGCTGCTAAGCCACTTTCAACTGACCCTCACTGCAAGTTTTGGCATCGATTGAGATCACCTTGCCAAATACAAACAAAGTTGAGTTGCCCAAAACCGAGAGAGGTTGTTGTAGATCTTGAAAACATGATCTCATAGCACCTGAAAGTTTTTCAATACCTCTCACAAGGTTTGAGATACGAGCCGCTTTCAACTGACTGTTAGTGGTATGTTTGAAATTTGAACTGTGAAATTAATCATGATTAAGCTTGTTAAATTTGATAAAAAATAATATCCTTAAAGCATTACAAACAACAATCAAACATGTAAGAATTCAAACCATGCAAATGACATAAGTTTATGACATGTAAGATCTCTTCTTGGCACTACTGGCCACCCATACATGATTTTGGTCATAAGTCCTTATGAAGATTTTAGGACATTTAACTTTTAAATCAAATTGATTGTTACAAATTGCACATTATAGGCTTCAAAAGATCTCAATTAACCATTAAGGATCCTTTTGTCCTTCTATCTCTAATTGGATCCATGGTGACCATAGGCGTCTTCATAGGTATTCCTACACAAGTTACATTCCACATACAAAACCAAGTTTATTGACTCAAAATACAATCTAAGAAAGGTCAAATTAATGTATTGAAATTAAGCTTAACAAACTTAGAAAATAATGCACTAAGTTAACTTATTACCTAGTCAAGTGTTCCTGAAGGGTCATCTCTTTGCTTCAGGGTCTCCAATAGTGCTTCATGATCAGCAGCAGTAATAGTCCAAAGTTCTTTTGTCTTTGGTCTTCCTTGATGCTTTGACAACTTGACATTTGTTTCTATAACAAGGTGTGAATACATAAGAATAGTTTTGTGCTTCTCATAGTCTTCAAATGTGGGAACTCCATTCTTTCTAATCATGTATGTTCGCAGCCATGTTCCCGCAACAACAACTGAACCAGTAGGATATGTGAACCCATCACCATCTGTCATCGGTTGTACAAGCTTTTGTTTACCTTGTACACAACGTGCTAACCAATAATCTAACCTCTCATCATTCCCCTATGGTGCAACCAATGCAAAAACATCTCCTGGCTTCAAAAGATCTGAAAGATGGTCATAGTCAACTGAAGTGTCCATGTCATCATTTCTTATAGAGAGTGTCAAAGATAAAGGAGTCAGATACTATGGAACCCATGTATCCACCCACTCACTTGACTCGCAATGATCCCAATCATACTGAAAACACATGGGGCGAAAACAAGCCAACTCTCGTGTCCAAATGGTCCATGTACTACTATTGGAGCTTCGGAATGAATGCATTTTTGAAGAATCTTTCACTGTTTGACAATCCAATCTATCTCCTATAGTTCCGTCCTCAACCAACCAAAAGAATCTATGCACTATAGAATCAAGATTCCCCCCCTATGACAATGCTAAAGTACACCAATCAACAATAGAACGAGTATCAAGAAGTACATCACCTGAAATCCTCAATTGCTCCTTAACTAGAGATCTCTTGACACACGCACCTACTCTGTCATGCTCCCCTTTCCCATGCCCTGACTCAAAAAAACTCCAAATATGAGGTACACCTCTCTCCACATGCATTCTACACAACCAATAAAACAATCTGGCATTCTTAAATTGACCAGTACATTTATCTGACCAAATGAGATGCCTATCCATAGCAATACCATTTTCCTGCAAGAAGTCAAAATAGTTCTAGAAACAATGTTGAACAAACTCATGAGAGTGAGACCTGTCATTGCTCATATAAAAATGGTACTCTCTGATTATCTTTCGCTCATCTTTTGTGCTATCAGGGGAATGTCTATATGTGATGTGTACAAAAATAGCAACCTGAATCGAATTGTAATATTGAGCTTGAGTCTCATTTTGGGGCTGCAATGTATAGTTCTCCGCAAAGTCTACAATGGATATAATAGTTCCAATGGGGAAAGTGTCCTTACATGTCCTGAATTGTTGATCCAACCATTGAGGCCTGTGACTATGCCTTGCATAATTGTAAAAAATATTTTTCTTGAAATCTGAGATAAAATCAGCAACATTGTATTCTTTTGCAACTAATTCACATCTAGAGCCTTCACCTCCACTCTTCAATGTATATTTCACTATTTCATATACCTTTTTCTGGACGAGTGTCTTTCCAAAATTGTGTTCCAAACCCTCATGAAAACATGTTCTAAACTTGGACAAGCCACCACATTCTGAGCACTTGGCATTTAAGCAATTTTTTTTATAAAATAAACAACCATCATCTCCATGACATAAAAATTGATCTAGCAAGTCTCTTGATGATTTGGGAAGACCACGCACCACAATCCTCTAGCATTTCATTAGTATGCAATTTAGAATGAATAGACCGTAATAATTCATGATGCATTGAAAACTCAACATGATATTTGCAACAACATGTATTTCGAATCTTAAGGGGTACACAATAAAATGGCTTCATGGATTCAAAAGACCTTTGTGATATTTTCAATGTTGGATGTGTCTCACAAAATTTTTTATACAACATTGTTTGACTTACCTCCACATAATGTTTAGGATGTGGAGTGCGGTCTCGATTGCCAACTCTCAACTTCAAGACATCCTTCACATTTGGTGACAGTCTTGAGTTAGCATCCCAAAATTGTTGAATTTCATCCTTGACAACATCTGTTAGCTTCTTATTGAAACGTGGAAGTCTCCCACCATAAGCCCATGTATCAATTTCACTAATACATTTGGGGTGAAATTGCGATGGCAATTTGCGACTGCAGGCAAATGTCATGCGGTTTTGGCTTTTTTTTTTCAAATATAGCCTGACACCGTCGTAATTTGTGACGACAATACATTTGTCACTGTCGCAATTGTGACGTTGTCGGGATATAAGCGCAAAATTAAAAAGGAACGTTGTCATTTGTGTTTTCAACAGCACCGTAACCCTCCGCGAAATCACATCAGGATATAAGGGCAAAAAAAATAAGAACGTTGTCATTTGTGTTTTCAACAGCACCGTAACCCTCCGCGAAATCACATCGGGATATAAGGGCAAAAAAAACAAGAACGTTGTCATTTGTGTTTTCAACAGCGCCGTAACCCTCCACAAAATCACAGCTACAATTTTTGAGTACATTGGGTTTATTTTTCTTTTGTCATTATTATGTAATCTGGTATTCAGCTGTTAGAGAGCTAAAATACCCAGAAATGAGGACATATCTATGTAGAATTTATTGTTAGCGGCTTTGGTTATTTAGAAGTTTAATTTTATTTGTTCATCTTTCAAGCACAAACATTTTGTGGACTGTAACGTCTTCATTGTTTTGGGTATGCAGTGAAACAGCCCTAACTTGCAATTGCGATGTTGTCGGGATATAAGGGCAAAAAAAAAAAAGGAACGTTGTCATTTGTGTTTTCAACAGCACCGTAACCCTCCGCGAAATCACATCGGGATATAAGGGCAAAAAAAACAAGAACGTTGTCATTTGTGTTTTCAACAGCGCCGAGAGAGATTCCCTTCGCGAAATCACAGCTACAATTTTTGAGTACGTTGGGTTTATTTTTCTTTTGTCATTATTATGTAATCTGGTATTCAGCTGTTAGAGAGCTAAAATACCCAGAAATGAGGACATATCTATGTTGAATTTATTGTTAGCGGCTTTGGTTATTTAGAAGTTTAATTTTATTTGTTCATCTTTCAAGCACAAACATTTTGTGGACTGTAATGTCTTCATTGTTTCGGGTATGCAATGAAACAGCCCTAACTTGCGACTACCTTCACGGTACTTGTGTACATTATCATGTTGTCTTTACAGTGACTGTCCTCATTCAAGTGTCAATTACACAAGGGACAGTCACTGTGAGATGTCCTCATTTGTGACAAGGACAGTCACACTTAGGACATCTCATAGTGATATTCCCTTGTGTAATTTCCACTTGAATGTATTGCTATTGAACCACATTAATGCTTTTCTTCTTCAACAAATGAGGATAGTCACTGTAAAGACAACATGATAATGTACACAATTACCAAAAAATGATCTTGTTAATTGATGTAACACTTTGTCTTGCTCACTCCCTATCCTTCACTAGGGTCTCTTTAGGCCAATGTTTTGACTTGATAGGGTACTTAACTATCCCTACACTCTTTAGGTATCTCTACCCAAGATCCCACTCCTTCAACTAGTGCACACCAACAAGAAATACAACAAACTCTGCTCAATACCAATCTAGCTACTAGGACACTCCTAGTCTTGTCTTCACAAATTGAAACACATTCAACTAGAACTTTACTCCATGGAGAGGCTGGCCACTAGGACCTCTATTGGTTTCAATATTACTCCTTCACCTATACTTTTCATCAGTACTTCAATCCGGTTCATCAAACCATGCCAATTGCACCCAAAAATAGGCTGCTAGCAATTAGGCCTTTGTCAAGCCTTTTTGTTTATATTAAGCCACCTAAAGGGCTTAGGATTCAGATGCCCTTTATTGAGAACTCCAAGATATCTAAGGTCTTCTCCTCCTAGATTTTTTGTACACCAACTGCTACAGCCATGCCTGAAAACAAGTATTTTGACACAACTTGGACAGTCTGACTACGAGTTTGTTTTCTTAGCAGCCAAAGAAACTCACCCAATCTTCTAATTTGACTTGGGGCTTCTTTAGATGTGTGTCTACCTCTCCATGAGATTTTAGTTGAAGCAACCAATGCATTCAACTTGTTGTAATCTTCTTGTAATGATTTGTCATCCCTAACTGTGCTCAACTGACTCACCTAGGACATCATTGCAAACATAGAAAATGAGCTTCCCAGGGCCCCTCCTTCCAAACATATAGTACATGGAGTCTCCTCACCCATTCCAAGAGCCCGTACAAAATTGACAATGGAATGATGAGCTAAGACTCCATTTGTTCAACCTGCCTGGTTCAAACCAATGATAGGGTACTTAACAAAAGAATTAACAAACTAGTTGGAATGCTTCAAAACTCAAAAAAAACACAACACAGAATAAAAAAACAACTTGTACTAACTTTTCCAATAGACACTGTGAGCTATCTAATCCATTAATCAACTGAAAACAAAGAAACAAAAAAACTCAAGAATTCACTAAAACCGTGTTACTCTACAAATCTTCTTAATTCCAAATGTTTTTCCCCCCAAACTTTTGCAAAGATCGATGGAGGCCTCTTATAGTTGATCTGATGCCTAATTCAATGGTTTCATATAGTTACATAACCATCTTACTCGAAAATGCTCCCTTGCACAAATGTTGTCAATGTTGTAAATGACAACATTGACAACTTGTTACAACCTTTGGGATTTTGGTTCAAAACTTATTGTTCAAACACCATAAGACCCTAACCATGACTTAGTTAGGCTATTTAGACCTCACATAGGCCACTTCTACACTTCTTTTCCCAATTTGACCCCTAAATGCTTCATTCCCACTTTTGCCACAATATTGGTAACTTGGGTACAAATTGGCACTTGCCTTCACAATGGTCACACATGAGGACATCTCACAGTGATCGATTGTCCCTTGTGTAATTTCCACTTGAATGTATTGCTATTGAACCACATTAATGCTTTTCTTCTTCAACAAATGAGGACAGTCACTCTAAAGACAACATGATAATGTACACTCACTGTAAGGACAGTCACAAATGAGGACATCTCACAGTGACTGTCCCTTGTGTAATTGCCGCTTGAATGTATTGCTATTGAACCACATTAATGCTTTTCTTCTTCAAAAAATGAGGACAGTCACTCTAAAGACAACATGATAATGTACACTCACTGTAAGGATAGTCACAAACGAGGACATCTCACAGTGACTGTCCCTTGTGTAATTGCTGCTTGAATTACACAAGGGACAGTCATTGTGAGATGTCCTCATTTGTGACAAGGACAGTCACACATGAGGACATCTCACAGTGATTGTCCCTTGTGTAATTGCCACTTGAATGTATTGCTATTGAACCACATTAATGCTTTTCTTCTTCAACAAACGAGGATAGTCACTCTAAAGACAACATGATAATGTACACTCACTGTAAGGACAGTCACAAATGAGGACATCTCACAGTGACTGTCCCTTGTGTAATTTCCGCTTGAATTACATAAGGGACAGTCATTGTGAGATGTCCTCATTTGTGACAAGGATAGTCACACATGAGGACATCTCACAGTGATTGTCCCTTGTGTAATTGTCACTTGAATGTACTGCTATTGAACCACATTAATGCTTTTCTTCTTCAACAAATGAGGACAGTCACTCTAAAGACAACATGATAATGTACACTCACTGTAAGGACAGTCACAAATGAGGACATCTCACAGTGACTGTCCCTTGTGTAATTTCCGCTTGAATTACACAAGGGATAGTCATTGTGAGATGTCCTCATTTGTGACAAGGACAGTCACACATGAGGACATCTCACAGTGATTGTCTGTAATGTCCCCTTTTTGGCTAACTTGGAAAACAGGAACAATTACTCCACTTCTCAGACTTACTCTATCAGATACTTACAATTAAACTAAGTAATGGAGGTTACTTAAGATATCAACCGCTATTTCAGATTCAATCACAATATGTGTGCAAGATGATATTGATACCAATATGTTTAATAGCACTGTCGGATATAATGATATGAAATATGCTATGAATATGATGTTTCCTATCACTTATAGTGATAGTATAATGATGCTATGTCTGATATAAACAATATCGATATACAATCAATAAGTATTGCTTATAGCAATGTATTTGCTGTGTCTGATATGATGATGTAATTATGCAAATGTGTAATATCGCTATGAGTGATATGTTGCTATTTCAGATTCTGAATTAGATGCTTGCAACTTCAAATATTGATGCTGTTTCTGATTATCCTTTCTATCTGTGCAATCATGGTGTTGTCTCTGATCTGCAATGATAAACTTGAAACCAAACTGCCAAAGGCAGATGCTCTATTGAGTATATCCAAATATGGATAAGTAAATAAAGTTCTAATGATGCCTTGAGTGACTGACGAGAATGCATTCTTATATTGTCTTTAACAAATGAAGAGATGCTATGAATGAGACGTGTCTTGTTTCTTCCTCCATGTCCCTTTGTTAATCACACCTTTCCATAATCCGACAGTTCACATAATATTATTTCATTATTTTCTGATCATAGATAACTCCCAGATTGACTCAATATCAAATCTTTTTATGAAGGTAATCTTCCCTAATTGGTAGTGCAACCAGTAGTTAACATCCATTGTGTTTGTATTAGTTTGGTCTAATTATCATTAGTATTTAGTCAATCGATATTAACTCTTGCCTTATCCCATATTGTTATGATTATATCCAATCTTTCTACTCTGATATAAGTCGATATCATTTTCTGATAATTGTCCATTTATTGGTTGATTGCTGGTAATGGAGTTTGATCTTCAAATTGACTTCCATTCCTATTAATACTTAAGGATACATTGTACTTATTATCCATGACTGATGCCTCATTCATCAATAGCTTGTGATATAATCACTGATGCTTTTGTGTTTCTACAAGATGTGGTTTATCTCAGACAATCGATAATCTTTCAATCCTTTAGTCAATATCCTCCTATGTGGTGTCTATTGATATAGATAATAGAATTCAATCTAGTTTATGTTATTGTCATGATAACATAGGAAGTGATGGTGCATATTTGCTAGCGGGTCTTCATGTTTGATATTGCTTTATCGGATATGTCATTGTCTAAACTTGTGCAATTAATGATTATTTATAATATATGAATGGTTATCCTTCTTGCTTATCAATACATCTTCTAAAACACATAGCGACCTATCCCTTATTCATATCATGTTGATCTTGACTTCATAGTATTTGGTTCATTAATCATCCTCTCATGGTATCGATGTGTAATGACTAGTGATTGTTGTATGACTTCTTCATTCCTCATCGTGATAGATAATGCAGATGTTTAATGTAGATGTATATCGATTACAGATATTCGATATTGCTTTAAACGTTATTATTATTATTATTATTATTAATGTTATTGTTATTATTAAATATTATAATTAATGATGTTAGTAATATTAATAATATTATAATAAATATTATTATAGTGATAACATATTGTTTTATATTGAGAGGTTTATTAATATTATTTATATATTAAAATTATTATCTCAATAATTGATTTAATATTATTACTTAATATATTATTATAATATAATATATATAATTTATTAATAATTATTTATTATTAATTTATATTATAATTATAATCATAATTATATTATTTATTAATATTTTAATATTATTTAATTAACATATTACTTATTATGCTAACTATATATTATTATTATCTTTTGATAATAATTATATATTATTGTTATATACCGTTAATAATAGATTATTATATATCATCTAATCATTTTATTATTATACTAAGTTCAATATGTCATGGCTCATGACATTGTCCCTTGTGTAATTGCCACTTGAATGTATTGCTATTGAACCACATTAATGCTTTTCTTCTTCAACAAATGAGGACAGTCACTCTAAAGACAACATGATAATGTACACTCACTGTAAGTGTACATTATCATGTTGTATTACAAATGGACCTTATGTTGGTCGGGATATAAGTGCAAAAAAAAAAAGTTGTCATTTGTATTCAAGTGGCAATTACACAAGGGACAGTCACTGTAAAGGCAACATGATAATGTAGAGAAACGTTGTCATTTGTATTTTCAATAGTGCCGAGAGAGATTCCCTTCACGAAATCACAGCTACAATTTCTGAGTACGTTGGGTTTATTTTTCTTTTGTCATTATTATGTAATCTGGTATTCAGCTGTTACAGAGCTAAAATACCCAGAAATGAGGACATATCTGTGTTGAATTTATTGTTAGCGGCTTTGGTTATTTAGAAGTTTAATTTTATTTGTTCATCTTTCAAGCACAAACGTTTTGTGGACCGTAACATCTTCATTGTTTCGGGTATGCAATGAAACAGCCCTAACTTGCAACTACCTTCACGGTACTTGTGTACATTATCATGTTGTCTTTATAGTGACTGTCCTCATTCAAGTGGCAATTACACAAGGGACAGTCACTGTGAGATGTCCTCATTTGTGACAAGGACAGTCACACATGAGGACATCTCACAGTGACTGTCCCTTGTGTAATTTCCACTTGAATGTATTGCTATTCAACCACATTTATGGGCCCGTTTGGACCACAGCACACAGTAGCATCTACAGAGAAGAATATCCCAGGTGTAACAAGTTGTAAGAATATACCAACAGTTCTAAGAAGTTCCCTAGCACATAGTAGCATCTACAGAGAAGAATATACAACATGAGGGCAGCCACTGTAAAGACAACATGATAATGTACACTCATTGTATGTGTACATTATCATGTTGTCTTTACAGTGACTATCCTCATTCAAGTGGAAATTACACAAGGGACAGTCACTGTGAGATGTCCTCATTTGTGACAAGGACAGTCACACATGAGGACATCTCACAGTGACTGTCCCTTGTGTAATTGCCACTTGAATGTATTGCTATTCAACCACATTTATGGGCCCATTTTGACCGCGGCACATAGTAGCATCTACAGAGAAGAATATCCTAGGTGTAACAAGTTGTAAGAATATACCAACAGTTCTAAGAAGTTCCCTAGCACGTAGTAGCATCTACAGAGAAGAATATACAACATGAGGGCAGCCACTGTAAAGACAACATGATAATGTACACTCATTGTATGTGTACATTATCATGTTGTCTTTACAGTGACTGACCTCATTCAAGTGGCAACTACACAAGGGACAGTCACTGTGAGATGTCCTCATTTGTGACAAGGACAGTCACACATGAGGATATCTCACAGTGACTGTCCCTTGTGTAATTGCCACTTGAATGTATTTCTATTCAACCACATTTATGGGCCCGTTTGGACCACGGCACACAGTAGCATCTACAGAGAAGAATATCCCAGGTGTAACAAGTTGTAAGAATATACCAACAGTTCTAAGAAGTTCCCTAGCACATAGTAGCATCTTCTAATTGTCTATACCACTTCACAAGGTATTGTTTGCACACATTGTTTTTGGTTCTTTTGATGACCCTTGTTTTGAAATTGCTATTAGGCCTTGTAGCTTATATGTTTTGATTGCTGGAGAGCTTCTAAAGCTAAGCAAGAAGACCATTGCACGAGTTATAGCCACGCGCTCAGGTTTGAAAATTGTATATTTTTTAATCTAATGTATATTTTAACTAGACTTTTAGCTTATTTTTGCTATATATTTTAATCTAAAGGGAATCATGGATGTGAACTTGAAAGAATTTTGTACTTAGTTCTTATGGAGAGAATAGTAGTAGTTTACGGTCTAATATCAAATAGAGTTTTCCAATTACAGAAAGTTAATGAATTCTAATAGCTTATATGTTTTGATTGCTGGAGAGCTTCTAGAGCTAAGCAAGAAGACCATTGCACGAGTTATAGCCGCGCGCTCAGGTTTGAAAATTGTATATATTTTAATCTAATGTATATTTTAATCCTTTTGCCATGTCATGTAATATGTCTTGCCTTGTAGCTTATATGTTTTGAAATTGCTGTTAGGCCTTGTAGCTTATATGTTTTGATTGCTAGAGAGCTTCTAGAGCTAAGCAAGAAGACCATTGCACTAGTCGTAGCCGCGCGCTCAGGCATGAAAATTGTATATTTTTTAATCTAATGTATATTTTAACTAGACTTTTAAAATATTAAAGGATTTAACTAGGTCTAAGAAGATTTGTGTACTTTTGACAATTTTGCTTAGTCACTGAAAGTTGTAGACCGAAGTTTTCATAGCCCAATTTTTGCTTCCTGCGAAGAACGATCATGTCAGATAATATAAGTGAAGAACAAAATAGGGAGACAATCGCTAGATTGTGGTCTAACTTGAAAAGAAAAGGTGATGGAAAATGTTATTGTCCCTGCAAAATTTGTAAGGGCTTAAACCGTAGAAGACTGCTAATCAAAACAGTTAAGAGACATTGTAGGGAGAATGGTCACATTGAAGGGGGGCATGACTATCATCCACTGGTAAGTTGTTCATTATATCATTTTAACAATTTATATACATATGAAATCACTTGATGATGAGTTGAAGATCATGGTTTATTTATGTTAATCAATTTTATATAGGTTGATCTCCCCAGGGAAGTACATGATATGGAGGAACATGGGGGTGCGAATATCCAAGGTGAAGATAATGATCCCATGGAAGATGACGATCATGCGCCAGAAAACACAATTGAAGATGATGGTATAAATACATTGATCCATGACACATTTAGTCCAAGCGGATCTGATCATGATGATGATGATAGCCTCGATGTACCTCTACTTGAGAAGGCATGCGAGCCCCTATACAAAGACTCCCAAACAACTCTTCTCTCTGCTGTATTGTTGTTGTTGAACTTGAAGGTTATGAATGGTTTATCCAACATAACAATGTCACGTATGTTAAGGTATGTCATATATGTCTTTATAGTTAACAAAGGGTGAATAATGTACCACTAATATTGTTTATATTAACAACTTATATTTTTTGCTGTAGATTGATAGGCAAGTTTTTGTTACCACCATCAAATATTCTACCTCGCTCATATCGAGAATTATCTACTATTATGAAAGATATTGGAATGGAGTATCAAGCAATACATGCTTGTCCCAATGATCATATTATATATTATAAAGAACATGAATTTGCAACACAATGCCCTATATGTCATACGAGTAGATATCAAACAGATCGAATAACAAAAAAGGTGCCTCACAAGGTTCTTCGTTACATCCCCATTATTCCACGGATGCGACAATTATTCAGGTGTACTAGCTTGGCACAATTTATGGATTACCATGCACGCAATAGAAGTCGAGATGACATTATTCAAATCCCTGCGGATGGTTCGACATTTATGCACATAGAGGAAAAGTGGCAACACTTCAAAGAAGAACCTCGTAATCTCAGGTTTTCATTGGCAGCGGATGGTGTCAATCCATTTGGAGAGATGAGATCTGTTTGCTCGGTGTGGCCTGTTTTTGTTATCAACAATAACATTCCTCCGTGGATGTCAATAAAGAGGGAGCACATTATGTTGGCAATGATTGTTCCAGGTATTTTATCATTTGATAGTTATTAATTTACATGTACTTACAAATCTTACAGTAAAATGGTCACAATAATTATGTAATGTTACTGTTCATTCAAGTAGGTAAATATCAAGTTAAAGATATGAATGTATATATTGAGCCTCTTATTGACGAGTTGGTGGAGTTATGGAACGGTGTCACTATGTATGACATGTCTAGACCAATAGGACAAAGACAATTTCAATTCCATGCAATACTTGTATGGACAATACATGATGCCCTAGGGCTAACACATTTTTGTGGTATGTTATAGTGAATTCAAGTTGCGCATGATAATTCTAATTATAAAAATCAACATATTTAATAATCCAATTATATCATTATCTTGTAGGTCTTCAAACAAAGGGAAAATTTGCATGTCTAGTTTGTGGTCCAAAGATGAAATCTCATCATTCAAAAAGTTTAGGAAAGCATGTGTTTGATGAGTACAGACACTTCCTCCACAGGAATCATAAGTATCGAAGTATGGAAAAACATCTTTTCAATGGGAAAGAAGAGACTACATCAAAGCCACGAAGAATGACACCTCGCCTATGGAAGTTGGAATATAATAGAATTAATCGTCGAGGTAATGTCGTTCCACTTAATGGTTTATGTTTGTAATTTATATATTTCTATTGTGATTTTTGTTTACTAATTATGTAATTGATGATCGTGAAGGTCGTCAAGGCACTACTGACAACCTTCCAAAGGGACTAAAAAGCTATCCCAGACAATTTAGTAGGTTGCCCTACTACGAGGACCTACAAATTGTGCATTTGTTTGATCTTATGCATGTTGGAAAGAATATAACAGAGACATTGTGGAAAATACTGGATGGAAGGTGTGACAAAGAAAAAATTGTCAAAATTTGTAATGACATTCATGAATCCAATCATGCACTGAAGAATTTCATTCACTCAAATAGCAATAGAGATCAGATTAATATAAGTGCCCTTCCTTGGTTATTAATGGAGCAGCAAAGTGATGCCATAAAAGAAGTCATACGAAAAATTTGATTTCCCACAGGATTTGCTGGGAACATAAGCAATCTCATATCAAAGAAAAGTGAATTTGGGCCAGGGCTCAAAATGCATGATTGGCATACTTTCATCAAGGTAAGTTATGTTCTTCTGTATTTACAATATATTCATAAACTACGTGTACTATTCATTATGTTATGTTAGAAAATAATGAAATGATTGGTTTATAATTACTGCAGTACGTGCTACCTCTATCTCTCCCAGAGCACTTCAACAATAACATCAAACAAGTGATATATGATCTTGGAAAATACATGAGGTAAGCAGTAATATCTGTTCAATTTGTTGTATATATTTATTATATTCGCGATTTTTTTTTCTTGCTATGTAATCTATTGTATATTATTTTGTAAAGTCTCGTATTTATATATTTTTTGTGACTTGAATCTCTTAATGTAGGTGGTTGTCATCTAAAGAAATCCATAAAGAAGATATAAACTATTGGAAGAGAAGAATTCCTCATTTACTGTGTGAAATGCAAAAGTGTCTACCTCCAACTTTTTTCAATGCACAAGAACACTACCTCATACACCAAGTTGAGGAGATTGAATTGTGTGGACCTGCACACACTAGGTCAATGTGGATGGTTGAGAGGCACTTGAAATCTTTGAAGGCTTTGGTTTGACAAAGAGCACATCCTGAGGGTTCTATGGTAGAGGGATACATGGTATACCAGACTATGGTGTACATTACTGAATATCTTCCTAAGTTTGCTTCAAATATCCATGTAGATCACATTTGGGATCTCGACCCTTTTAAAAAATTCAAAGGGGAGTACTTGATGGGGAAAGGTAGATTGAGGAAAGTGACAGGTAATAAATTATAAGATGTTATTGTAATAAATTATTTCTTAATCTTCAAAATAAATCGGTTGTAAGTCATCTATTTTTTTTTGTACAGTTGCTCGAGAGTGGGATGCACTACATTTGTATATTGCAAACAATCTTGATTGGATGACGGTATGGATTGAACGATGTCAACATTCTAGTCACACATTAACATGGGAAGGTGTATCTTCATTGGTTAAAGAAGCTCATCGTAATGGAGATTCTAATGTTACGCAAAGGGAAATAGATTTAGCATATGGTTTAAGAGATTTCCAGGTACGTACAAAATTATTAATCACCCGTATGTTTATCAACTCACGATATAATAATTTTGACATGTTTCACATATTATTGCAGGTTAAACACCACAAGGGTATGTTCTGTAATGGTCAAAAATTTCGCGTCAAAGTGTTGGATGACACGAAGAAAACTTGTGATTCTGGAATAACTGCAGTCTTTCAAGTGACTAATATTTCATCTAGAAATGACTTAGATCCTCAAGAGTCTAAAAATCAATACTATAGCATTTTGGATGATATACTTGAGTGCGACTTTAGTTCCTTCAAATTAGTACTCTTCGTTGTCAAATGGTACAAGCTACGACTTAATCCAAATGATCCTAATAGAACTATTATTGAACATGATAATGGATTTACAATGGTTAATACAAGGTCGTTTGAGCTAGTTGGAGATGAGCCCTATGTTCTTCCAAGCCAATGTGAGCAGGTATTTTACTCAGAGGTTTCACATAAACCGGGTTGGTCATTTGTTGTTAGACATGAACCGAGAGGAAGGCCGATAAAGTATAATGCGATGGAAGAAGAAGATACCGAAGAAGTAGAAGATGATGTAGATGATGATCACGATCGACAATTATTGGATGATGTTCCTGAGACAAATTTTCATGAAGAAGAAGAAGAAGATGATGATGATGATGCTGCTACTGATGATGATGATGAAGATGATGTTGATGTTGATGATGATGATGTTGATGATGACGACAACGATGACAACGACGATGACGATGATGATGATGATGACGACGATGATGATGATGATGATGATGATGATGATGAGGATGATGATGATGAAATTTAAAGGTATGCCATCAATCCTTAATGTATTTAATATTCATTTCTTGATAGAAATATATTTGTCTTAAATGGTTACATAGTTTATTCATTATCTATTTAAAAGCTACAAGTTTCAACTACAAACGAGGCTACTATCATGGGGGTGGTACATACTATTAAACCAACTTCTAATCAATGACTCCAACATACCATTTAGTTATTAAATTTTTGGCTAACATTTTTAGACTTGATCTTTGACACAGGGGCACAATATGGAGCAACCGCCCGAAGGTGATGGTGACGATATTCCTAGCTCATCTACACATGAGCAGGTAAAACTCATTGTAATTGTGCAAACTAGATAGAAGCAAAATGTTATTTTTTTAATGTTATTTTCTTCATTGTTTTGGAGTAATTTTGATAATACTAATGCTATTGTTGTCACAGAGGGCTGGTGGTCAGAGAGAGGGAAAGCAACCTGCAGTCCCTCAGGAGTCCCCCCTTGTGGACCCTTTTTTTATTGATTTAGCAGAGACCGATGACCCGATCGGTTCCATTAAAAAGCTGCTAAAGAAAATTGGGAAAGAACTTCTACGTTTGGTATCCATACATCCTCAGACTCAGGAAATAAAAGACAGGGCAGCTGAGTTGTTGCGCACTTCTGAAAACTTTAAAGTAAGTATTAATGAAATTTTTAATTATTACAAGAGTTCAATAATGGTTTTTATGTTATACTCTTTTATGACATTAATTAAAATATGGATGCATTGTCTTTACAGAGTTATTTGCATATTTTTGAACCCCATTCCCATGATGAGGCTGGTACTGCAAGTGGTTCAGGTAGATCACATGTTCCATTCCCCACTTGTGTTTTCCACTGAATATATATAGGAATGATCATAATCATTGACAATACATGCTCGAACAATCTTTTTTTTTAATGCTCTAACAATCTTGTCCATGCTAGTCCACGCGTTCTATATTTATGCATGCTCTAACAATTTTATTCTTCAGCTCCTTTCCATGATGATATGACAACGCCGCCTCCATCCAGGACAGCCACAAATGTCTTGCCGACTGCCATGTCAACAACACACAGCCTAAATGCATCAACTGTTGCACCATCTACTGGTACACAAATCCCTCTTTTTCTCTCTTTTGTTATGTGTTTAAGTGTTATGTGTTTATGATGTAGATCCCTTGATTGTGTTTGTGCCATGGGTGCTCTGCACCAATTTATTTCCCTTGAAGTATTATTTCTTGGAGGCATTTGATAATGGTTTTCATTTTTTGCAATAGGAGATGCAACAACTCCCGATGCAACATCATTTCCTGGATGTTCCCGTGTTCCTAGTACGGGAACGGTGAAGGATTGCGTATTGATCATCAGCGACGATGAAGGCATTCCCTTAAAAGTAGCCAAAGTTCTAGGTACTTTAAAGTTATTATTATTCTATAGTGATATAATAGTAATTTAGTTTTTGATCACTCTTCATCGACTAATGATCCCATGATTATTTTGTAGGGAATGATATTTTTTGGCGAAAACTTGGTGACGAGTGTTTGCGGATATTCGGGCCCACCCTACGTACATGGTGGAACATCATATCCTAACTAAAACCCCAAACCACTATTTTGATTTCATATCATTGCTAGAATAGTTTTCCTTTTCATCAATTTCTTGAACTATATTAAAGGTAGCTTCTCTTCATTTATGAGTCTAACATGTTTTTTTTTACTTAAAAGGTGGAATAACCAAGATAAAAAGTTGAAGGATGATCTTGTACATAGTATGACCCAGCTTTTTGGACCTCGTGCATTCGAGAGAAACAAGCTCCTTGAAAAAGCTAGTTTATGTTTGAAGTATATTAGGGACCAGTACAGGAAATATTTAGAGGTTAACCCAAGGCACGAGCGTCCGTCCTATGTTCTTGAGGCTGAGTGGCAGGCTTTGATTTTGGATGGAAAGTATAAAGCCGACATGAAAAAAGGAATTACGCCAGTAGAGAGTAGAGCAAGGTATGTGATACTTTTGAGAATGTAATTATGTACTAATTAACCTCTAAATTTTTCCTGTAATTATGTACTAATTAACCTCTAAATTTTTCCTGTACTGGTCTCTAACATATTTCAAACTTTTCATAGATTGCTTGACACATCAAAGGCAACAAAGGCAAGATTAGAAAAGCACGGGACACACAAGCTCGGCTCTGGTGGTTTTTCCAAACTTCAAGCACGAGTTGTAAGTATTAGTAAATCAAAACTTGTATCAATTTTTTTATATATTGCAAGGAAATTTTTTTTGATCAAACAATGCAAGTAAAATTCACCATACCAAGCAAAAATGTAGGGGTCAGAGTTCAATAGATGCCTCATAGAAGAGGACAAGAGAATTGGCTTCCAACAAGGCTATAGAGCCGTGGCTGAATGGCTACGAGCTGAAATCAGTGTGCAAGGTTCAAATAATGATGCATCTGAGCCATAGGTAAATAAGCTAAATGAAATTTATTTCAAATTGAATACTTTACCAATTAGTCTATTTGATGTTAAGTTCTAATATAAAGTGAGTATATCTGTTTTAAGAAAGCAATGATAACAATGTGTAGGATATTGGAATGCAGCCTGACAATCCTTCTACACAATCTATGCATAATGAAGGTTCGCATGATGTGCATCCTAGTGGTGGAGGTATACATTTGCTATTAAAATTTTTATATGTAATTACAATTGGTGTTTGGATTAATGTAACATTTTGTATAGCAACTGTAGAGGATCGAGGGGTCGGTGCTCATGAGCATGTTGAGGTTGAGTCTAGACAAAATGATGTGGCCAGATCAGGTAATTAAAGAGTGCCACAGTTATGTTCTTTAAAATAATTAAATACTTGTAACAATTATAATTAAATATTTTAAATTTAACTCTTTTATTTGTTATTGTAGAGGACCCCCCTTTGCAGCAGCATAGGAATTTGAGATCATCAAGAACAGAGAACAAAACAACTGATGAGGGGGGTATTGATGATAACACTGATGCTCCTCTTAGAGCTTACATAGAAAAAAAAATTAGAAAGAGAAAAAAGAAATGATTGTCATCTAAATACCTTAATTGATAATGACTGAATTTTATGTCTCAATGAATTTAATTATGTGCTAATGAATGTTCATGAATTATGTGTTTATTTTCATATTGATGAATGTTGCGTGTTAACGAATCTAATGTGTTAATGAATGTTATCATGTGATATTGATTGAATGTTACATTTTATTAATAATTGAAAGAATGAATGAATGTTAGATGTTAACGGGGAATGTAGAGTGATGTTAGGGGGAGGGGGGTGGGGCCAAATGAGCTTCCACCTTCACGTGGTTGGCCCTGTTTAGTAGAGAATATTAAACTATATTCTCGAAACAAAGTGAAGCTCAATAAGATACTAAATGAGTCAAAATGGTTATCAAGGTCCTCTATCCATAAGATACTTGTAGTCAAAATGGTTATTAATAAGATACTTGTAGTCAAAATGGTTATCTAGGTCCTCTATCCATTCCATAAGTTCTTCACCATTCAAACTTCCTCCATAACAAGGAATGTGCTCTAGGTTAGTCATGAAGCCTAGTATGGACTCTCTGTCAGATAGAGCCACTATTTCAGAGCCTTTTCTGTGCATTTCCTTCAAGCACTGTACGTACAGTGTACGGATGTGAAAGGGAGGGCAGACCAGTGTGGATGTTAGAATATTTATATCTTATGCTTTGAGAGTTTATTTGGTAGATTCAAGACACCTTATATCAAAGTTATTCCTTTTTCTTATCTGTTGTTCTGTCAAACCCTCATTTTTTGGGTTATTGCATTCAAATGGCCTTAACTTGCAAATAAACCATAGGATATCCTCTGTTCTTTGTAAAATGCAAGTTAAGGGGGTTTATTTTCATATTTTAAAAGCTTTGGAACAGGATACTAAGCCAGAGAATTTCGAGAGCAAGCCCTAGGTCAAGAATCTCAATGTTCTTGACTAGGAGTTGATGGATTATGCAAGATCAGAGGGTAGCGGCAAGTAAAGGACCTCAAACCTTGTTGAATCTAGATCTTTAGAGCATGGTGGACATCTTCAAACTCTGATCTTGGTTTCATGCACCCATTTTCAATGCCTTGTTTTGGAACCCACACCCAAAGGCATGCATTAGGTCTGCGGACTCAATAAGGACATTGATATGCTGGAGTGGAGTCAGGGTCTGGGAGTTGGAGGATTGTTAGAACATCAAAAAGGGTACTCAAAAAACATATAAGTTCATAAGGTCCTTTGTCAAATTGAAGAGTTATTGCTGCAGAACAGGTTTTGGAGACCTACTAGAGTCACTAGGTCTATTTGGACCCGTTTGGACCACGACACACAGTAGCATCTACAGAGAAGAAGTTTGGTATGCAATGGTCTTGAAACCTCCTGAGAAATTCTTGGTATGCATTTGTGTGGTGCAAAAGCTTCGTTGAAAGAGAAAAAGAAGAAAAGAATAGAAATGATTTTTTTTCTTTTTATGTCATATACTGTAACCAGATACTTATAACTTGCAAAAATTATTATAACCATTTGAAATTGAAACTTAGTTTAATGTGAAACTGAGAACTGCTTTATTAGAGCTTTCTGTGATTTAGATTCAGACATCAAGAACATTGTTTGCCTAATATTGTGATTAATGTTTATTTATTAATATCTCATACTGACAAACAATTGATAATTGTAGGGAAAACGTCATTGGGGGTCTTTGAGGATCCACCAGAAGCCAAGGAGAAAATGTATTCAAATGCTAAAGATGGTGTAACAGTCCTTACAGCTGTTGAACCTTGCTGTGTAGATCATCTCCGATTCTCCAAGTTCAACAGTACTGTGGTATTCCTTTGGATACTTCTAATGGTAAATTTCAGACATCAAGTTCTTTTCGTATGAAACTACTACATTTGTAATCTATAGTTTTAAACTTTTAGTTTATAAATGTTCATCAGCTTTAGTTCGTATGCTGCCATTTCAAGTATGATTAATGAAGTTACCTTTATCACAGGATGAAAGTGAGCAGTCAGCATACTGGTACGGAGCTGGCAGCATTGATACGGTGACTAGGGCATCGTTTAATGGTGGTATTGTGTTTTCCCGTATTTAGGGCATCGGCCTTTTGAAGCATTGCCTTCATCTTTCTTAAGTCTGAGTTTTAAGCTTGTTTATCTCTCTCGGCGCTGTTGAAAATACAAATGACAACGTTCTTGTTTGTTTTGCCCTTATATCCTGATGTGATTTCGCGGAGGGTTACGGCGCTATTGAAAACACAAATGAAAACACAAATCCCTTGTGTAATTGCCACTTGAAGGAGGACAGTCACTGTAAAGACAACATGATAATGTACACTTATAGTGAGTGTACATTATCATGTTGTCTTTAGAGTGACTATCCTCATTTGTTGAAGAAGAAAAGCATTAATGTGGCTGAATAGCAATACATTCAAGTGGCAATCACACAAGGGACAGTCACTGTGAGATGTCCTCATTTGTGACTGTCCTTACAGTGAGTGTACATTATCATGTTGTCTTTAGAGTGACTGTCCTCATTTGTTGAAGAAGAAAAGCATTAATGTGGTTCAATAGCAATACATTCAAGTGGCAATTACACAAGGGACAATCGATCACTGTGAGATGTCCTCATGTGTGACTATCCTTGTCACAAATGAGTACATCTCACAATGACTGTCCCTTCTGTAATTGCCACTTGAATGAGGACAGTCACTGTAAAGACAACATGATAATGTACACATACAATGAGTGTACATTATCATGTTGTCTTTACAGTGGCTGCCCTCATGTTGTATATTCTTCTCTGTAGATGCTACTATGTGCTAGGGAACTTCTTAGAACTGTTGGTATATTCTTACAACTTGTTACACCTGGGATATTCTTCTCTGTAGATGCTACTGTGTGCTGTGGTCCAAACGGGCCCATAAATGTGGTTGAATAGCAATACATTCAAGTGGAAATTACACAAGGGACAGTCACTGTGAGATGTCCTCATGTGTGACTGTCCTTGTCACAAATGAGGACATCTCACAGTGACTCCCATTGTGTAATTGCCACTTGAATGAGGACAGTCACTGTAAAGACAACATGATTATGTACACAAGTACCGTGAAGGTAGTTGCAAGTTAGGGCTGTTTCATTGCATACCCGAAACAATGAAGATGTTACGGTCCACAAAACGTTTGTGCTTGAAAGATGAACAAATAAAATAAAACTTCTAAATAACCAAAGCCGCTAACAATAAATTCAACACAGATATGTCCTCATTTCTGGGTATTTTAGCTCTATAACAGCTGAATCCCAGATTACATAATAATGACAAAAGAAAAATAAACCCAACGTACTCAGAAATTGTAGCTGTGATTTCGCGGAGGGAATCTCTCTCGGCATTGTTGAAAATACAAATGACAACATTTCTCTACATTATCATGTTGCCTTTATAGTGACTGTCCCTTGTGTAATTGCCACTTGAAGGAGGACAGTCACTGTAAAGACAACATGATAATGTACACTTACAGTGAGTGTACATTATCATGTTGTCTTTAGAGTGACTATCCTCATTTGTTGAAGAAGAAAAGCATTAATGTGGCTGAATAGCAATACATTCAAGTGGCAATCACACAAGGGACAGTCACTGTGAGATGTCCTCATTTGTGACTGTCCTTACAGTGAGTGTACATTATCATGTTGTCTTTAGAGTGACTGTCCTCATTTGTTGAAGAAGAAAAGCATTAATGTGGTTCAATAGCAATACAGTCAAGTGGCAATTACACAAGGGACAATCGACCACTGTGAGATGTCCTCATGTGTGACTCTCCTTGTCACAAATGAGGACATCTCACAATGACTGTCCCTTCTGTAATTGCCACTTGAATGAGGATAGTCATTGTAAAGACAAAATGATAATGTACACATACAATGAGTGTACATTATCATGTTGTCTTTATAGTGGCTGCCCTCATGTTGTATATTCTTCTCTGTAGATGCTACTATGTGCTAGGGAACTTCTTAGAACTGTTGGTATATTCTTACAACTTGTTACACCTGGGATATTCTTCTCTGTAGATGCTATTGTGTGCCATGGTCCAAATAGGCCCATAAATGTGGTTGAATAGCAATACATTCAAGTGGCAATTACACAAGGGACAGTCACTGTGAGATGTCCTCATGTGTGACTGTCCTTGTCACAAATGAGGACATCTCACAGTGACTGTCCCTTGTGTAATTGCCACTTGAAGGAAAAAAGCATTAAAGTGGTTCAATAGCAATGTATTCAAGCGGAAATTACACAAGGGATAATCACTCTAAGATTTCCTCATTTGTGACTATCCTTACAGTGAGTGTACATTATCATGTTGTCTTTACAGTGACTGTCCTCATTTGTTGAAGGAAAAAAGCATTAATGTGGTTCAATAGTGATACAGAGTAGGTAGGGCTTTTAGAATATACAAATATACATCCTTAACTCTCATTCCACCAAGGAAGAAGGAATTCCAATGGTTGAAACGCGAGTTAAGGTCTTTACATCAGTCAAACCCTGAAAATGAGGGTTTGTAAACAATGCACAAAAAATTTGAAATAACTTAGATATAAAATAAAGAGAATCAATCAAACCAACTTCCAAAGCATCAGATGTCACTATTACAACTTCCAGGAAAATTTTATCATCCAACCACCATCCGTACAGCCGTACAGAGTTCATTTTTCACCAGAAATGCACTAAAATAGGGTTATTTTTATTTTTTATGAAAGCAAAATGATTACAATACTGGTTCTCTGTCTGTCTTCGACCATTTGAAGCCTAAAATAGGCTCTCCAAATGTTGGTTCAACCATCTAGGTGGTTAGAACAGTTTATCCAACAAATGTCAACTTTGCTAAGCAACTTTTAAAGTTGCATTACAACTTTGCAAACAACTTTGCCGAGAAGGTTAAAAATGTGTTGTGAAACTTTAGGAACCTTATTAAAGTTATTTTGGACCTTCAAACTTCTTAACAACATCTAAAAGACAGCTAATAAACACTTACTATGCTCATTTCATCCAAGGACTCAAAAGATGCCCAAGGTTTATAAGTCACCAAGGGGTCTTGTGTCCAACAAGTGGATGTTTATAAGGAGATAAAATCAATCCTTAATATTTATTACAAACCAAGAAAACATCTAAAACTCCTATTGTAATTTATTGTCATTCAAAAAGACTCTGATTTGTCATTCAAAAAGACTCTGATTTGTCAATCAAAAGGACCTTTCACCAGTCAATCCTTCAAAGCTCCAAGGTGAAAATCTTATGTTCCAATTGATAGGATTTGACTCCTTGGCTTCATGGCAACTTCCTTCAATCATGGTGTCTTTGGCTTGCATTAGGGATGCCCCTGCATCAAATAGCAATGCATTCAAGTGGCAATTACACAAGGGACAATACATGCCCATTAAAGTTGGTGTTTTTTTATCCAGCATGACAATGGAGACAACATACTTTGTGTCAATTTTACTGATCAAATTTCCCTCCACCAGGCAAAGCAACAATCTAGGTATGATAAGGTGAAATTTTGTAGTCCTTTTGGGTATGATAACAGTTCCAGTTTCCAATAAGATGGTTCATTTTTATAATCTAGCTTCAATTTCTCTTGTGAAAATCTTTTTTTCATTTTATGGGTGGTAAAATATAATTATTATGCTAGAGGTGTGTACTTATGGATGATAATGAAACAAAATGATAAGATTTAAGACTCTTGTTTTTTTTTTAAATAGCAATTTAAGTTTCCTTCTATTATAAATTACTGTTTTTCTATTTTTTAATGTATCAATTTTATTTATGAAATATAAATATATTAATAATGTTTTAGTGTTTTTAGGATTAGTTTATATCAATTCTATGTATCATCATTCGTCATTCAATTGTCAGTATTATTAATTTAGACTGTGCAATTGTAGAACTACTCGAATATGGGTTGGATGGATACTCAAGCAGGGGAACCCTCCTCAAATATCTCAAGCAGTGAACTTGGAAAAATGTGTCCTGAAGGAACCCTTTCCATCAGAGAGATAAAAGTACAAACAAGTAAAAGAAGCAGGCTCTGCAAATATGTTTTTGAGAAGAAAAATGATAGATTATTCGAGTATGGTTCATGAGGTATATCTAAAAAGACATTTTTTTTCTTATTATAATAAAAGAGGAAGTTGTGAATGTCAAAGTTGAGTGAAACAAAAATTATTTTCATCAAATTTTGTTAGGCTTGCTTTTGGGAATAGTTTCTTACAATATTGCTATTAAGATTTTTATTGTGTAGTTTTTAGATTAGGTTTATAAAATTATATTTCATGAGTAGTGATTCATATTAATCAATTAACGATACTTTTGGAAGGTATTTTCAATGTGTCAAATTTTGATATTTTTACAAGAATTAGATTGTGTAATTTTTTTAATTAAAGTCATTGACTCATATTTCATAAATAATAGTTCTCATGAATCCATCTCTTATAAGATTGAATAGTCTATTTAGGAAGTATTTCTGATAGTATGTCAAATTATGATATTACTATTACCATTAGATTGCATGGCTTTGAAGTCAACCTCGTTCACCCATATTCTTCTCTGTAGATGCTACTATGTGCTAGGGAACTTCTTAGAACTGTTGGTATATTCTTACAACTTGTTACACCTGGGATATTCTTCTCTGTAGATGCTACTATGTGCCGCGGTCCAAACGGGCCCATAAATGTGGTTGAATAGCAATACATTCAAGTGGAAATTACACAAGGGACAGTCACTGTGAGATGTCCTCATGTGTGACTGTCCTTGTCACAAATGAGGACATCTCACAATGACTGTCCCTTGTGTAATTTCCACTTGAATGAGGACAGTCACTGTAAAGACAACATGATAATGTACACATACAATGAGTGTACATTATCATGTTGTCTTTACAGTGGCTGCCCTCATGTTGTATATTCTTCTCTGTAGATGCTACTATGTGCTAGGGAACTTCTTAGAACTGTTGGTATATTCTTACAACTTGTTACACCTGGGATATTCTTCTCTGTAGATGCTACTGTGTGCTGTGGTCCAAATGGGCCCATAAATGTGGTTGAATAGCAATACATTCAAGTGGCAATTACACAAGGGACAGTCACTGTGAGATGTCCTCATGTGTGACTGTCCTTGTCACAAATGAGGACATCTCACAGTGACTGTCCCATTGTGTAATTGCCACTTGAATGAGGACAGTCACTGTAAAGACAACATGATAATGTACACAAGTACCGTGAAGGTAGTTGCAAGTTAGGGCTATTTCATTGCATACCCGAAACAATGAAGATGTTACGGTCCACAAAACGTTTGTGCTTGAAAGATGAACAAATAAAATTAAACTTCTAAATAACCAAAGCCGCTAACAATAAATTCAACACAGATATGTCCTCATTTCTGGGTATTTTAGCTCTGTAACAGCTGAATACCAGATTACATAATAATGACAAAAGAAAAATAAACCCAACGTACTCAGAAATTGTAGCTGTGATTTCACGGAGGGAATCTCTCTCGGCACTGTTGAAAATACAAATGACAACGTTTCTCTACATTATCATGTTGCCTTTACAGTGACTGTCCCTTGTGTAATTTCCACTTGAAGGAGGACAGTCACTGTAAAGACAACATGATAATGTACACTTACAGCCCGTGTACATTATCATGTTGTCTTTAGAGTGACTATCCTCATTTGTTGAAGAAGAAAAGCATTAATGTGGCTGAATAGCAATACATTCAAGTGGCAATTACACAAGGGACAGTCACTGTGAGATGTCCTCATTTGTGACTATCCTTACAGTGAGTGTACATTATCATGTTGTCTTTATAGTGACTGTCCTCATTTGTTGAAGGAAAAAAGCATTAATGTGGTTCATTAGCAATGTATTCCCAGCATCTATACCTGCATCTCTCTTATATACTACAAGTTGCTTGCCATCAGAAATTGCAGTTCCCTCACGTGACATTGATGGTGAAGTGCTCTTTTCAAAACCATCATCTGTGGTTACCAATGCTCCTGTTTTAGGCAATAAGTTTGTTGCATTCCATGAGCCATTGGTCAAGTTTCTTCTACGAGCTTCTGATGCCTCAAAATCTAAGCAGCGCCTACGCATGCCTCGTTGTGGTTGATTATCATTCTGTACATGAATTATAATGAGTAATCAGTTTTGGGCCTTGGAATCTTGTATGTAACATGCACAGGCATTTCATGGCTAAATGAATCTATTTTCAAAGCATCAACTTTTCTTACATGATGCTGGATACATAAGTAGAACAAGCGTATATCAAATTGGAAGCAATCAGAACTCCACAATGACATATTATTTAGAGTACTCTTCAGTTTAAGTAATAATGCATATATTGACACTGTAAAGACAACATGATAATGTACACTCACTGTAAAGACAACATGATAATGTACACTCACTGTAAGGACAGTCACAAATGAGGACATCTCACAGTGACTGTCCCTAGTGTAATTACCACTTGAATGTATTGCTATTCAGCCACATTAATGCTTTTCTTCTTCAACAAATGAGGATAGTCACTGTAAAGACAACATGATAATGTACATTATCATGTTGTCTTTAGAGTGACTATCCTCATTTGTTGAAGAATAAAAGCATTAATGTGGCTGAATAGCAATACATTCAAGTGGCAATTACACAAGGGACAGTCACTGTGAGATGTCCTCATTTGTGACTATCCTTACAGTGAGTGTACATTATCATGTTGTCTTTACAGTGGCTGTCCTCATTTGTTGAAAGAAAAAAGCATTAATGTGGTTCATTAGCAATGTATTAAATAATAATTATTTTTTTAATCCACCCACGGGCGTCGCAATTGTGACGGGAACCCATCGTAATGTGATGCAGGCACCCGTCGCAATTGCTTGGGAGGCCCGTCGCGATTGCGACGGCCCTCCAAAGCCATGCGATGGGGGGGCGACGCCCATGCCACTAACAAATCTTAGCCACATTGCGATGGGCTATGTGTTGCAATTGCGACGGCTACCCATAGACGTCGCAATTTGCGACTAAAAAATAGCGATGTCTATGGGTGTTGCTATTACGACACATAGCCGTCGCAATTGCGACACATAGCCGTCGCAAAATGCCCCCAAATGTATTAGTGTTTGAAGCGGATCATCAAGTCTTTCTCTTCTTGTAAGTGCTCTACCCAAAGTTTTACGGTCTATATTTAAGTCAACACAAGTTTGTCTCATCAAATGAGCCTTTCTCAACTGATGACTTACTAAGGAGGTTGTAATAACCCTCTGAGCAACTCTCTTGTCTTTTTCTCTACTAGTCTTCCCAATGTTATTGAGAGCATTGAAAAGATTTTTCACAACAATGGCATTTCTCTCCATTTTTTTGTTCACATGAATCTTCAATTTCACAAGCACAGGTCTCATCTTTTGCATCTTTAACAACTGCACAAAAATTTGACATTTCTCAACCAATGTCTTGTTTTGAAAAAATTGATAATAAAGTCTTGAAGCCCACAACCTAACGGTTCTATGTGACCTCTTTCCTTCCCAATTATTCATAATGTTCTCCTCAATTTCAATTAACCATTTAGGTGTTTTTGAAAGCCCCGAATTTGAAGATTGATTATCTTTATTACAAGGGACTTCATTTCGCATATAATTTGGAGATGTATAACATTCATGTCGTTCTTGTGCAACATTTTCATTCCCAAAGTCTACATTTTCAATCTCCATTTGTGCATTTTCAAATTGAACATCCTCTTCACTTACAACTACATTTACAGGGTCACCTTGATTAATGGTTAACATACCTTCTCTCCTTCTTCAGTGATTTTCCTTATCTTTTTCCCTATATGCCTGAATTTCATCATTTGTCAGCTTCCTCTTATGTTTAGCCTTTTGACGATTAGTGCTTCCCATGGTGAAACCACAACTCGACAAAAATCAAACAATGGGCCCCAAATCATATTTTTTCTTTTGGAACATGTGAAAAAAGTATAAAATCCCGTGATTGTCTGCTTTGTGGGGACAGGGAATATTTTCATCAAATATGGCTTGGCAAAAATTGGGTACCCAAAAATATCGGGTACCCGATATTCCTCGACTGATGAAAAAATGGCGGGAGCAAATGAAAACAATTAAACTTTTACATATATTTATGCATATAATATATATATATAAGAGGCATATGATATATATAATGTATATTATATATGTACTAATGTGGTTGGCTAAATCTTTGAATTAAATGTTCCTTTTACAGGCATCGTAAGCCCTAGCTATGCAAAAATGGATGCTTTGAAGAATAGTTCACTGGATTCCCTAGGGGTCACGATGTGTCAAACGGGGTCATGATGATTCCCTAGGGGTCCTAGTACGCTTTATCATGTGTTAGGACACTTAGGGAGTCCCCATGACCCCTTTTGACACACTGGAATGCTCAAGTGTGTCATAAGGGGTGCTTTTGACTCCCTACGGTTCCTAACGCGTGATAAACCATACTAGGACCCCTAGGGAGTCATCGTGACCCCTTAAGACACACTTGAGTGTTCTAATGTGTCAAAAGGGGTCATGATGACTCCCTAGGGGTTCTAGTATGCCTTATCACACGTTAGGACCTCTAGGGAGTCCCTGTGACCCCTTTTGACACATTGAAATGCTCAAGTGTGTCTTAAAGGGTCCTACGACCCCTTATGACACACTAGAGCATTCCAATGTGTCAAAAGAGGTCATGATGATTCCCTAAGGGTCCTAGTACACTTTATCACATGTTATGACCCCTTAAGGCACACTTGAGTGTTCCAATGTGTCAAAAGGGGTCACGGGGACTCCCTAGGTGTCCTAAAGCGTGATAAAGCCTACTAGGACTCCTAAGGAGTCCCCGTGACCCCTTTTCACACATTGGAATGCTCAAGTGTGTCTTAAGGGGTCCTATGACTCCTTAAGACACACTTGAGTGTTCCAATGTGTCAAAAGGGGTCATGGGGACTCCCTAGCTATCCTAGGACCCCTAGGGAATCATCGTGACCCCTTTTGACACATTGGAATGCTCTAGTGTGTCATAAGGGGTCCTACGACCCCTTAAGACACACTAGAGCATTCCAATGTGTCAAAAGGGGTCATGAGAACTCCCTAGGTGTCTTAACACATGATAAAGTGTACTAGGACCCCTAGGGAATCATCGTGACCACTTTTGACACATTGGAACGCTCTAGTGTGTCATAAGGGGTCCTACGACCCCTTATGACACACTAGAGCATTCCAATGTGTCAAAAGGGGTCACGATGATTCCCTAGGGGTCCTAGTATGCCTTATCACATGTTAGGAACCCTAGGGAGTCAAAAGGACCCCTTAAGACACACTTGAGCATTTCAATGTGTCAAAAGGGGTCAGGGGGACCCCCTAGGGGTCCTAGTACGCGTTAGGAACCCTAGGGAGTCCTCTTGACCCCTTTTGACCCCTAGGGAGTCCTAATGCATTCCAAAGGGTCATGGTTCCATAGAAGTTGCATTTCAAACCCTAATGACCCCTTAACATGCCTACTGACCCCATTTTGACATGTGGTCTCCCGAGAGCTCCCCATGGACCCCTTTTGCGTTCTACTAAAAAAAGTCATCCAAATTTGGTACATAGATCTTCTGACATGTCTTAATGAATTTGAAAGGGTCACCATTCCATAGAAGTTGCATTTAGAACCCTAATGACCCCTTAACAAGCCTACACACCATGATTCGACATGTGGTCTCCCGAGACCACCCCATGGACTCCTTTTGAGTTCTACTAGAAAAAGGTCATCCAAATTTGGTAGGTATGTCCTCTAACATGTCTTAATGCATTCCAAAGGGTCACCATTCCATCAAAGTCACATTTGGAACCCTAATGACCCCTTAACAGGCCTACCGACCCTGATTCGACATGTGGTCTCCTCAGAGAACCCCATGGACTCTTTTTGATTTCTACTAGGAAAAAGTCATACAAGTTTGGTACATCGGTCCTCTAACATGTCCTAATGTGTTCCAAAGGGTCACCATTCCATCCAAGTTGCATTTGTAACCCTAATGACCCCTTAATAGGCCTACCGACCTCGATTTGACATGTGGTCTCCCAAGACCACCCCATGGACCCCTTTTAAGTTCTACTTGGCAAAAGATGTCCATATTTGGTACATAGGGTCATCATTCAATCAAAGTTTCATTTCTAACCCTAATGACCCTTTGATAGGCCTACCAACCCCAATACGACATGAGGTATCCTGAGAGCACCCCATGGACCCCTTTCACATTCTACTAGAAAAAAGTCATCCAAATTTGGTACGTAGGTGCTCTGATATGTTCTAATGTGTTAGAAAGGGTCACCATTCCATTGAAGTTGCATTTAAAACCCTAATGACCCCTCAACAGGCCTATGGACCCCATTTCTACATGTGGTCTCCCGAGAGCAGCCCATGGATCCCTTTCGAGTTCTACGAGGCAAAAGTCATCCAAATTTGGTATGTAGGTCCTCTAACATGATCTAATGCATTCCAAAGGGTCACCATTCCATCAAAGTTGCATTTTGAACCATATTGACCCCTTAATAGGCCTACTGACACCGAGTCCCCGTGACCCCTTTTCACACATTGGAAAGCTCAAGTGTGTCTTAAGGGGTCCTACGACCCCTTAAGGAACACTTGAGCATTCCAATGTGTCAAAAGGGGTCACGGGGACTCCCTACGGGTCCTAACGCATGATAAAGCATACTAGGACCCCTAGGGAGTCCCTGTGACCCCTTTTGACACATTGGAAGGCTCAAGTGTGTCTTAAGGGGTCCTACGACCCCTTAAGGCACACTTGAGCATTCCAATGTGTCAAAAGGGGTCACGGGGACTCCCTCGATGTCCTAACATGTGATAGAGTGTACTAGGACCCCTAGGGAATCATCGTGACCCCTTTTGACACATCGGAATGCTCTAGTGTGTCATAAGGGGTCGTAGGACCCCTTAATACACACTTGAGCATTCCAATGTGTCAAAAGGGGTCAGGGGGACTCCCTAGGGGTCCTAACGTGTGATAAAGCATACTAGGACACCTAGGGAGTCATCGTGACCCCTTTTGACACATTGGAACACTCAAGTGTGTCTTAAGGGGTCTTATGACCCCTTAAGGTACACTTGAGCATTCCAATGTGTCAAAAGGGGTCACGGGGACTCCCTAGGGGTCCTAACATGTGATAAAGCATAGTAGGACCCCTAAGAAGTCCCCGTGACCCCTTTTGAAACATTGCAATGCTCAAGTGTGTCTTAAGGGGTCAAACGACCCCTTAGGCCACACTTGAGTGTTGCAATGTGTCAAAAGGGGTCACAGGGACTCCCTAGGTGTCCTAACACATGATAAAGTGTACTTGGACCCCTAAGGAGTCCCCCTAACCCCTTTTGACACATTGGAATGCTTAAGTGTGCCTTAAGGGGTTGTAGCATACTAGGACACCCAGGGAGTCCCCGTGACCCCTTTTGACACATTGGAATGCTCAAGTGTGCCTTAAGGGGTCTTAGGACCCCTTAAGGGACACTTGAGCATTCCAATGTGTCAAAAGGGGTCACGGGGACTCCCTAGATGTCCTAACGCGTACACTTTATCACATGTTAGAACACATAGGGAGTCCCCGTGACACCTTTTGACACATTGGAACACTCAAGTGTGCCTTAAGGGGTCCTACGACCCCTTAAGGAACACTTGAGAATTCCAATGTGTCAAAAGGGGTCAGGGGGACTCCCTAAGGGTCATAACGCATACTAGGACACCGAGGGAGTCCTCGTGACCCCTTTTCACACATTGGAATGCTCTAGTGTGTCTTAAGGGGTCCTTCGACCCCTTAAGACACACTTGAGCATTGAAATGTGTCAAAAGGGGTCACGGGGACTCCTTAGGGGTCCTAGTACGCTTTATCACGTGTTTGGACATCTAGGGAGTCCCCGTGACCCCTTTTGACACATTGGAACGTTCAAGTGTGCCTTAAGGGGTCCTACGACCCCTTAAGGCACACTTGAGCATTCCAATGTGTCAAAAGGGGTCAGGGGGACTCCCTAAGGGTCCTAACCTATACTAGGACACCTAGGGAGTCCTCGTGACCCCTCTTGACACACTGGAATGCTCTAGTGTGTCTTAAGGTGTCCTACGACCCATTAAGACACACTAGAGCATTGCAATGTGTCAAAAGGGGTCACGATGACTCCCTAGGGGTCCTAGTATGCCTTATCACATGTTAGGAGCCCTAGGGAGTCAAAAGGACCCCTTAAGACAAACTTGAGTATTCCAACATGTCAAAAGGGGTCACGGGGACTCCCTAGGGGTCCTAACGAATGATAAATCATACTATGACCCCTAGGGAGTCATCGTGACCCCTTTTGACACATTGCAACACTCAAGTGTGTCTTAAGGGGTCCTTCCACCCCTTAAGACACACTTGAGCATTGTAATGTGTCAAAAGGGGTCACGGGGACTCCTTAGGGGTCCTAGTACACTTTATCACATGTTAGGATACTTAGGGAGTCCCTGTGATCCCTTTTGACAGATTGGAATGCTCAAGCGTGCCTTAAGGGATCGTAGGACCCCTTAAGGCACACTTGAGTGTTATAATGTGTCAAAAGGGCTCACAGGGACTCCCTAGGTGTCCTAACGCGTGATAAAGCATACTAGGACCCCTAAGGAGTCCCCGTGACCCCTTTTCACACATTGGAATGCTCAAGGGTGGCTTAAGGGGTCCTAGGACACCTTAAGGAACACTTAAGAATTCCAATGTGTCAAAAGGGGTCACAGGGACTCCTTAGGTGTCCTAACACATGATAAAGCGTACTAGGACCCCTAGGGAATCATCGTGACCCCTTTTGACATATTGGAATGCTCTAGTGTGTCATAAGGGGTCGTAGGACCCCTTAAGACACACTTCAGCATTGCAATGTCTCAAAAGGGGTCATGGGGACTCCCTAGGGGTCGTAACGCATGATAAAGCGTACTAGGACCCCTAGGGATTCATCGTGACCCCTTTTGACACATTGCAACGCTCAAGTGTTTCTTAAGGGGTCCTTCGACCCCACAAGACACACTTGAGCATTGCAATGTGTCAAAAGAGGTCATGATGACTCACTAGGGGTCCTTGTATGCTTTATCACACGTTAGGACCCCTAGGGAGTCCCCGTGACCCCTTTTGACATGTTGGAACGCTCAAGTGTGCCTTAAGGGGTCCTACAACCTCTTAAGGCACACTTGAGCATTCCAATGTGTCAAATGGGGTCACGGGGACTCCCTAGGTGTGTTAACGCGTGATAAAGTGTACTAGGACCCCTAAGGAGTCCCCGTGACCCCTTTTCACACATTGGAATGCTCAAGTGTGTCTTAAGGGGTCCTATGACCCCTTAAGACACACTTGAGCATTCCAATGTGTCAAAAGGGGTCACGGGGACTCCCTAGGTGTCCTAACACATGATAAAGCGTACTAGCACCCCTAAGGAGTCCCCTTTACCTCTTTTCACACATTGGAAAACTCAAGTGTGTCTTAAGGAGTCCTACGACCCCTTAAGGCACACTTGAGCATTCCAATATGTCAAAATGGGTCACGGGGATTCCCTAGGTGTCCTAACGTGTGATAAAGCGTACTAGAACCCCTAAGGAGTCCCCATGACCCCTTTTCACACATTGAAACACCAAAGTGTGTCTTAAGGGGTCCTACGACCCCTTAAGGCACACTTGAGCATTCCAATGTGTCAAAAGGGTTCACGAGGACTCCCTAGGTGTCCTAACGCGTGATATAGCATACTAGGACCCCTAAGGACTCCCCGTGAACCCTTTTCACACATTGGAACACTCAAGTGTGTCTTAAGGGGTCCTACAACCCGTTAAGGAACACTTGAGCATTCCAATGTGTCAAAAGGGGTCACGGGGACTCCCTAGGGGTCCTAACGTGTGATAAAGCATACTAGGACCCCTAGGGAGTCATCGTGACCCCTTTTGACACATTGCAATGCTCAAGTGTTTCTTAAGGGGTCCTTTGACCCTTTAAGACACACTCGAGCATTGAAATGTGTCAAAAGGGGTCACGGGGACTCCTTAGGGGTCCCAATACGCTTTATCATGTGTTAGGACACCTATGGAGTCCCCGTGACCCCTTTTGACACATTGGAATGCTCAAGTGTGCCTTAAGGGATCGTAGGACCCCTTAAGGCACACTTGAGCTTTCCAATGTGTCAAAAGGGGTCATGGGGACTCCCTAGGTGTCCTAACGCGTGATAAAGTGTACAAGGAACCATAAGGAGTCCCTGTGACCCCTTTTCACACAATAGAACACTCAAGTGTGTCTTAAGGGGTCCTACGACCCCTTAAGGCACACTTGAGTGTTCCAATGTGTCAAAAGGGGTCACAGGGACTCCCTAGGTGTCCTAACGCATGATAAAGTGTACTAGGACCCCTAGGGAATCATCATGACCCCTTTTGACACATTGGAATGCTCTAGTGTGTCATAAGGGGTCGTAGGACCCCTTAAGACACACTTCAGCATTCCAATGTCTCAAAAGGGGTCACGGGGACTCCCTAGGGGTCCTAACATGTGATAAAGTATACTACGACCCCTAGGGAGTCATCGTGACCCCTTTTGACACATTGCAATGCTCAAGTGTGTCTTAAGGGGTCCTCCGACCCCTTAAGACACACTTGAGTGTTCCAATGTGTCAAAGGGGTCACAGAAACTCCCTAGGGGTCCTAACACATGATAAAGTGTACTAGGACCCCTAAGGAGTCCGCGTGACCCCTTTTCACACATTGGAACACTCAAGTGTGTCTTAAGGGGTCCTACTACCCCTTAGGGCACACTTGAGCATTCCAATGTGTCAAAAGGGGTCACGGGGACTCCCTAGGTGTCCTAACAGGTGATAAAGCATACTAGGACCTCTATGGAGTCCCTGTGACCCCTTTTCACACATTGGAACACTCAAGTGTGTCTTAAGGGGTCCTCAGCCCCTTAAGGCACACTTGAGCGTTCCAATTTGTCAAAAGGGGTTACGGGGACTCCCTAGGTGTCCTAACACATGATAAAGCGTACTAGGACCCCTAAGGAGTTCTCGTGACCCCTTTTCACACATTGGAATGCTCAAGAGTGTCTTAAGGGGTCCTACGATCCCTTAAGGCACCGTTGAGCGTTCTAATCTGTCAAAAGGTGTCAGGGGGACTCCTTAGGGGTCCTATTACACTTTATCACATGTTAGGATACCGAGGGAGTCCCCGTGACCCCTTTTGACACATTGGAACACTCAAGTGTGCCTTAAGGGTTCCTACGACCCGTTAAGGCACACTTGAGCATTCCAATGTGTCAAAAGGGGTCATGGGGACTCCCTAAGGGTCCTAACACGTACTAGGACACCTAGGGAGTCTCCCTAACCAAATTTGACACATTGGAATGCTCTAGTGTGTCTAATGGGGTCCTATGACCCCTTAAAACACACTAGAGCATTGCAATGTGTCAAATGGGGTCACGATGACTCCCTAAGGGTCCTAGTACGCCTTATCATGCGTTAGGAACCCTAGGGAGTCAAAAGGACCCCTTAAGACACACTTGAGTGTTCTAATATGTCAAAAGGTGTCATGGGGACTCTCTAGGGGTCCTAGTACACGTTAGGACCCTTAGGGAGTCCCCCTGACCCCTTTTGACACATTGGAACGCTCAAGTGTGGCTTAAGGGGTCGTAGGACGCCTTAAGGCACACTTGAGCATTCCAATGTGTCAAAAGGGGTTAGGGGGACTCGCTAGGTGTCCTAACGCTCGGTAAAGCATACTAGGACCCCTAAGGAGGCCCCATGACCCCTTTGGACACATTGAAAGCTCAAGTGTGTCTTAAGGGGTCCTACGACCCCTTAAGGCACACTTGAGCATTCCAATGTGTTAAAAGGGGTCAGGGGGACTCCCTAAGGGTCCTAACACATACTAGGACACCTAGGGAGTCCCCGTGACCTCTTTTAACACATTGGTACACTCAAGTATGTCTTAAGGGGTCCTAAAACCCCTTAAGACACACTAGAGAATTCCAATGTGTCAAAAGGGGTCACGAGGACTCCCGAGGTGTCCTATTGTGTGATAAAGTGTACTAGGACCCGTAGGGAATCATCGTGACCCCTTTTGACACATTGGAATTCTCTAGTGTATCATATGGGGTCATAGGACCCATTAAGACACACTTGAGCATTCCAATGTGTCAAAAGGGGTCACGGGGACTCCCTAGGGGTCCTAACATGTGATAAAGTGTACTAGGACGCCTAGGGATTCATCATGACCCCTTTTGACACATTGGAACGCTCAAGTGTGTCTTAAGGGGTTGTAGGACCCCTTAAGACACACTTGAGCATTCCAATGTGTCAAAAGGGGCCATGATGACTCCCTAGGAGTCCTAGTATGCCTTATCATGTGTTAGGAAGCCTAGGGAGTCAAAAGGACCCCTTAAGACACACTTGACCATTTCAATGTGTCAAAAGGGGTCATGGGGACTCCCTAGGGGTCTTAGTACACGTTAGGACCCCTAGGGAGTCCCCCTGACCCCTTTTGACCCCTAGGGAGTCCTAATGCATTCCAAAGGGTCATGGTTCCATA